>CAKAOI010051446.1:0-14152 GCA_916701655.1 Sebastiscus albofasciatus | reverse complement strand
AGTATGATTTAAAAAGTTATTTTTATAAAACTGTCGCTATATCCTGACAGTAGTGCATGAGTAATCTGAAAAAAAATTCATGTGCCTCTGTGTCCTCCGATGCTCCTAATAGCATCTGCAAGATTTCACAGACCAGAGGAAAACAACCAGTCAGAGCTGATCTGGAGTCAGCCGTTCAGCTGCCGTCTATGGCAGCCGGCTGTCAATCACTCACAAACTCTGACCAAATGTTCAAACTAGGCAGCGCTGATCAGATATGAATCAATATTCTGTTACTATAATGCCTATTTCTCTTCTCAAATGTTTTCAGAAACATCTTGTAGTGTACTGTTTAGCTGTAAAATGAGAAAGTTTGTGACCCAGCAGCCATGTTGAGATCTGTCGAGGAAATATCAAGCACTGCCCACCAGCACAGCCAATAGGAATGCTCTCTCTCCGAAATGACCTGTGATTGGCCAAAGTCTCCCGTCACAGGCTAGATTTTTTAAGCCTGAAAACAGAGCCATGAGGAGGTGCAGAAGTCTACACTTGAATTACAATATGCTGAAAGGTTATTATGGAATTTTTTTCCCAATGATGCCAAAAGCATTCTGCCTACTGAAGCTATACACGCTGACTTTTTTGAGAGCAAGAGCTTTTGAAGCACATTTACAATAAACTAAAAAGCTGAGGAAATGAGACTTTGAGAGCCTCATCATTTCAAACAGCCTGATGTAAAACAAACTTTCTATGTAAGATAAAACAGTTAATACACTGAAGTGTGCAATGCAAGGGTTAACATTTGAGATGTGAAAGTTTCCATATGCATTGCATTCTGTATGCATCACTCCCAGGGCGTCAAATACCGCAGGCTTATACCAGGCTTTCATTTAACTACAATGTAAACCCATTTGCGGCAAAAGTAAACGCTCCGAGAAAGTACGCCGGGAGCGTGGTGACGTAGTTTAAAGAGCGAAAAGAAGGGGAGGTGGATGGGTTCAACAAACACAAGGCTTTCATCCAGGAGACCGCTGTTTGTGTCCCGTGCGTCACGTTACAGCCAGCTGTTTGTTCGTATCCCATGTTCACTACGTTCAGTTTCATTTTCAATTTACAAATGTAGTAATTTTAAGCCCAACCATGTAGTTGTTTCCTAAACCTAACTATAGTGGTTTTGTTGCCTAAAACCCAAAGTGACGCCAAGGAACGAGACAAAGTGATGGTATGTGACGAGTTGGGATGAGGACGTGTTGCATGCACACATGGTAACTCTTTGCTGTGGAAGATATGACCAATGGAAAGACGTTTTGCATTCATTAGACACATTAAACATAAAAGTCATAACTTTCCTTTGTTTCATTCATTTCATTCATGTTTAGTGTTTCCTATTTTATTGTGTTACTCACCTCCTCTCGTTTCAGATCACTTCACTTCCTGCCTTTGTGTGTTTTCCCGCCAGTTTTGATTGTCTGCCCCGCCTTGATTAGTTTCACCTGTTCCTCGTCCGCCCTGCTCTCACCAGACCTCCTGCTCACCTGTTCCCCAATCAGTCAGTCACTACATATACCAGCTCACTTCCTTTGCTTCTTGTCACTTCATCATCGTTGCTATGTGGTGTTCTGGCTGTTTCTGTCCGTCTCCTGCTACCTGCTCTCCAAATCGTAACATGCACCTTCTGCTCGCTCTCGTTTCTCTGTGCCGAGTTATTCGGCCGACTCGGAGAGCCTCGAGGAGATGGATGGAAATAACGGGAAAAGTCACTTGACCTTTTGTCTTTCTGCACAATTCTGTCTTTGCTCACATAAGCTTTTAGGAACTTTGTTACCAAACAAGGTGATGTTCTGTTGGATCTCTATCCCCCATGTTCACCACCATAACAGAACATACTGTATTTAGGGGAAGAGCACAGGACACTATTTAGTACTGCCAAATAGGGATTTGTCGTAATTTAATGGTTTCCATTGATTTGTTCTACTTTACATTGTAGAACCTGAGAAGATGTACACAAATGGAGGAGGAGAAGGGTGTACTGATATGCAGAAAGCATAGTATCACCTTCATTTAATCTCAAATTAATTAGTTACGTACTTTGTTTCTCGCTGGAAAAAGCAAAAAATTGTCCTAATATGGCTGTAAAGTTATCCTCACCTTGCCTGTAAAGACTAAAGATATGGAGTAAAACAGAACACCATGTACAATGACAGTGCAATGGGAATGAATTAGTAAGCATGTGCCCCATCAATGATTCAGTAATCAGCTGGAACAAAACATATCAAACTCTGCTGCAACAGTCTGACGTATGAGCCATAATGCTTCTTAAAAGAAATCTCTATTTTCTTTTTCTTTTTTTTTATCATATATCCCTTAATAAATGATAAAAGAGTACAGTCCATCCTCTCAGGGAAATGTAAATTTAAACAGGTGAAAGCCAGAGGGAACATGTCATGGTGCCTGGCTCTGTTTATATTAAGAGCAGCTTCTTCCTTTTAGTGTCAAGTTCACACCAGTTCTTTTATATGTAAAATAAATATTTAATATATTCTACGGACACCGGACAGGAAGTGCGAAATATTGGACTGAGAGATGGACCATCTGTTCTGTGATATTAATTGTAAGTGAATAGAGATTCAGTTCTTAGTTATGTCTTTATTCTTGTTTTGTTACAAAAAGATTAGAAAGTTTTGAGGACACCCAAAAATACTCTTACGGACTAATCTTTTAAGCCTAAAGATTACACATGTGCACGAATTTGGGAAAAGGATTTTTTTAAAGTACTGAATCCGAGACTCTGGAGATGTGTTATGACAAAAGAGAATAAAGAATATATATACAGCATATGTAAACTTCAAAAGACACTTTTTTGCTCCAGAGTAAAACCAGTCCATCTCACTTTAATGATACAAATTGCTTTACGGGGTCTTCTTAGGTCACTTAGTATTGCTTCCTGCCTGTTTCTAGTGTCTGCTGATAATGAAGACAATGTGGAGCCGTGAAATAATCTTCTTCTCCTTGTCACGGTAGCTTCCCATACAGTGTTGAAGAGAAACACTTCTGGTCTTTGTTGCCACTGTTGAAAATAGCATTATTTTGTGCATGAAATGAATGCACAACACTGCCTAATTGCAAATGTGCTCAAATGCACAACATTGTCATTCAGTTTGGTCAAGGCAACGCTTACACATTAAGTAACCGCTTCCCGGACATGTGTAGAGCACCTACAGTGATACTATAATTCAGTAAGGCGGGTCAAAATCCAGATAAATACATCCAAAAGGTTATCTGAAGCTAACATGAGGTTCCACTTGACTGAGTTAGACAAATCAAGTGGTTTTCTTCCAAAGTTACTGTGTTTTCAGTTCCCTCTCTGTGTTTTCCATGACAGCCGAGCTAAACTGTCAAATCAAAATGTTCTCCAGGGACATATGGTCAAACTTGTGTCATGAAAAATCCCTGAAAAAAAAAAAACATGCATTAGTAATACTATGACTGAGTGACTTTTTCTTGTTTTGGTCTATGGTTTGAAGGTGCTAAAGGCGCGATTGGGAGCATTCCATTGCCTCTCAATGGCTCTCAACATGGCGACGGCTGAGCCGGCGGCTCGCAGTTGATGCTGCTAACATCGCTAACAGTGAAAACAAAGGCAAAAGTGCTGACAGCGTTTACCCCATTATCAGCTGTTACCGCCTCATGAGAGCAGTGCAGAGCGGCGGCCGTGAGCTAGCCAGTGGGGCACGCTCACATGCACTAAAAGCACGTGTGGCCGGCCCGGCTATGTCAACAATACACGGAAAAACTCTGATTACAACACATTCTCTGCTCAAGTAGACATTACTGCTCTATATCTTTACATAGACAATAGTTGTTTGCTGCTATGGTAATGCTTTGGATATCGCATAGAGAACTTTTAATAGCTCATTTGTTTCTAAGCATAAGACGAATTAAACTATTTTGTTTTCACTGGAGGAAAATTGAGCTTTATTTCTAGAGATCATGAGAGCATTCATGTGAAAGGCACATTTCATGGTTGGAAAAAGTGATTTGTGGAGAAAATTTTAATTTTGTGCTTGTGTGACTCAGCAACATCTCTTGGCTCAGTTCTGTGTGCTTCATTCACATCATATACTACTATTTTGCTTGCAGTGCGGCAGCTTTTAATTCAGCCTGATGGAGCTGTTATTGCCTGGTTTCATTATGCTTCAGATGCTCTGCTTTGTTCGTGGCTATCCCACTGGTGCTCCCACTGGTGTCTGTGAGGCCATGTTGCCTTGACATACTGGGGTGCTGCCTCAGCCTTCACCAGCACCCTACGCTCTCCTCACCAACATGTTTCAGCCAGGAAAGGCCATTACAGGTAAGATGTGTCGAGGATTACTTTTAGAGATAGGAATAAGAACATCACATTACACATTATTAATAAACCAGTCAACAGGAAGCCGTCACCATGATTCATAAGCAAGGTTATTTATAAGAGAATGCACACTTTGACAAGTGTGGATAGTAAGAAAACCTTATCTTTCATTTGAGCTTTGTTATTTCTTCTTTAATGAACAAACTCAACCTCAAACTATCCTCTAGTACTCAACTCTGTGTCACAGAACAACCAAGGATATTATTTTTTGAGCCATAATGTTAAAGCTGATATGAGAACAATGTTTTGACATATTCAAATGAGGCAAAGTGACAAAAAATGTTTGTCCACCTTCGACCTCCTCTATGTATCTGACTAAGTGCTTACATTTTACACCATCACTGGTCAGCAAATGGTATTAATTTACTGTATAGTCTCATTATTAATATGCACATCTTATTTATCTACTTTAGGTAATATTTCTGCAAGTGAAAATATGAAAGGGCACATATCATGCTCATTTTCAGGTCCATACTTGTATTTTGGGTTTCTACTAGAACATGCTTACATGCTTTAATGTTCAAAAAACACATTATTTTTCTCATACTGTCTGTCTGAATATACCTGTATTCACCCTCTGTCTGAAACGCACCGTTTTAGCGTCTGTCTCTTTAAGACCTCCTCCCGAAAAAGCCCAGTCTGCTCTGATTGGCTTGTGAGAAAAATATGGCGCACGTTTACAAAGGTAGTTCTCAAGCTGTGGGCGGTATATTCTAATGAGCCTGCATGTGACACAGGAAGGGGAGCCAAATCTCAAGTTTGTGGGCACCCCATATACCCAAATGTAAAAAAGTGAGCTTTTCATGATTTGTCCCCTTTAAGATAAGACTTAATTTAACTTGTGTCCAATGCACTCCTGATACAATAACCACTGTATTATTGTGTTTTCCTGCAGTGGTTATCACTGGACCAGAATATAGAGGTGTGCTGCTGGAAGCTTGGACAGATGGCAGCGATAACGCTCTGGGGTGCTGGCAACTCCCTCCTCCAGACACAAGGTTTCTTCAGGTGAGTATCAAGGACCTGAACTCCCAAACACACAGAAAATATGACAGATTTCACTGCTAAATCCAGTCTAGACGAAAATATATTGTTTAAACTTCTTAAGGTCAGAATGATTTCATTATGTGAGTTTGATGTGGATGTTTATATTCACCGTGCACAAGGAATCCTCAAGGTGCTGTCACTCATTCCAACACCAACCTGAAGGGCAACACCACTGTATACAGCTGGATACCACCACCCAACTCTACAAGCCCTGTCTACTTCATGTAAAAAGCAAAATACTTTTTCTTCCGTTTTTACAATAACAAAAACATAAAGCTAAAACCTCTGCTCTCTTACTCTGTGGTTTTTCAGGGCCACAGAGCTCAGCTTCTGGGTTAATGTGAAGTCCACCACTCTGACCAGAGGTAGGTACAGCAGGGTGATAAATCAAAAATCAAATCAAAGATAGAAACTTCAGTTATGATTTGTCCTTCTGCTTTTCAGGGGAAACCAGGAGGTCTCAGTCTGGCTTCAGGTGCAAGTGCAGGAATGGCTGAAGGAAAACCTCTGCTTCTCCTTGTGATCCTCAGTTTTCTGATATTACAGTTAACGGGGTAAACATTATGTGAAAAGGAAATATTTCCTGCAATCTGTTGGGCTCCGACTGATGCTGTGTATTTAAAAAAAAAAATTAAAAAAAATATTTTTGTACTATTTCCTTTTAAATCCTACATTTTTCAGACATTATGTCCCTGTGAATTCAAATGATTTTTCCAGATTTTGCTCTAAACATTTCTAAAACATTTGTGCAGATAAATATTAATATGGTCCCTATGTGTCATATCACGCTGTAGATATAATTAGCTCTGTCCCTCTTAACAATATCCACTCACTTGCCATAGACGTAAATTATAAATGTAAGTTTAAAACGCGCCACAGTCTTGTCCATAGCTTTTATGGTCCTCTTTCCTACATAACAAAACACGTGATCGTCTGCAAAGAGAGGAATTGGGGCACCTTTACAGACCCGAGCTGCTATTTAAAGCAGCGCTTTCAAAAAATACATTCAAAGTCTCAAAGAGTAAGGTATGGATATAATAACCCAGGGTTATTCATTCTGGTGAGACCCTCTTTTATGATATTTAATACTCTACTACAGTACAATGATATTGTGATGGATTGATATCAAGCTTCATTTTTTACGATTAGACTTTGATTCTCTTCACATATGTATCTGTATTGTATGTATCTCTGATTAATCCATCACTTCTCATAATAAAAAAAACACATCAAATGAATTGTATTCCTTTGATTTCAGAGAGAGAAGGAGAGCGAGAGGGAGAGGGAGAGGCTATTAGAGAAAGAGATGGATTGATAAAGAGATATCCAGAGTGCTACTGTGGTTGTTTGTTATTGACTGAAATTCATTCCACTTATGGAAGAGCGTGTTATGACCTGCTTTTTCCACATCGTTTGATCTATAACCTAGATTCCTGGTATGGTGGTGAACAGAAAACCCGGCAGATACTAAAGAGGCTTAAGGCGTGCATTACATGTGAGATTTAAAGCTCTCTATACCATATCCATCGTTTCCTGCTTGACATGCTGCTGCACCTCGCGACAGCTGCGCCTGCAACCAGAGGAGCAGGTGCAAAGTCTACTTTCACTAAAACTGGGTTAGCTGTTAGAATTAATTTTTGTTCACAACCAAGTCCACCATCCACATACAGCAAAAAAAAACATAGCGCGTTTTAGTGAAAGTCAAGGACCGTTCAAGTTAATATGTGTATCTAATTCCTCTGTCTAAAAATCAATAGAGTTTTAAACACAGAAACAGTAATTATAACGGCCTTTTCATGACATCAATACATGATTAAAATGCGAAACTTCACTTTGCTTTGAGAATAATCAATTCTTTCAACCCATCCAATGCAATATCCGAAACAACACACAAATGATTTCCAGCATAACTACTTATGCGAATGAGTTTGTTAATTAGATAAACCTATTCTATTCTCAACGTTATTTGTCTTTACATAACATGAGTGCTATTAAAAATAATTGTGTTTAAACAACTCTGTACAAAGTTTTTCTAATTAAAATGCAGATTAATGCGACACAATCAAAAGTCAAACAGCTCATCTACTCTGCACCGTGGTGATAGCAGAAAGTTTCTCCTGTGTATTATTCTCCAGTTACTCTGTTCACAGGGAAGTTTGCACGCTCTTATATGTCATTGTCAGTGTTTGCATACAGTAAATACAGCAGCACGTAACAGTAAATTATCTACTTGTTACCTCTCCTAAAGCTTATTTTGTTTATTTGTTTGCTGTATGTCTCAAAAACAGTTACACAGTAATTACAATTTGGTGAGAAGTTAGGGCATGTAATGTAATGAGTATACGAATATCAATGTACTAGTAATATACTTGTAAGTCTACTACTTCAATAACGCTTGGGACTAAATTGGCCCACTTTTTAGTTTATAAAAGTATACTTTTACACAGACACAGAGCGGAGAGAGGACCTCAACTCAACAACGCTACCTCATGATAAGTAACCGCGGCAGTGCTACGTTTGGCTGAGTTTTCTCTTCCATTCTCCAGTAAATGTGCGGCGGCGGCGACACGCCTTGAGTTCAGGCTGGTGCACGCCAAGGGTAGAGAACGAGCAGGGAGGCAGGGAGGCATCTGATTGGTTCTTACCAAGCGGACCTCGAGGCAGTGATTGGTAGACGTTTTTACAGGATTACAGCAGCTACAGATGACGGCTCTTTTCCGGTCCTTTTTCAGAGCTCATAAGTAATGGATTGCTGTCGGGGTGTAAAGACTATTTCAACCAATATAACAAATAGTGTATACTGGATAACATCGTCAACCCTGCCTTTAAGTACTTACTTTTAAATGTAAAGTAGTCAACTTTGAGTACACAGCTAGTTTACATCTAAGTTGTATTTTGTACGCCAACTAAAATATGAACTATACTACAAGTGAACTTATAGGTATCCTGTTAGTTTACTCGTTATATACTTGTAGCACACGTTTTAGTTTATGAAAGTATACTTTAAAGAATACTCTCAGTATATACTGCAAGTATACTTGTAAGTTTTCTTTAAGTTAGCTTATAGTACCTAGCCAATTATACTTACACTTTTCTGTATACTTTTCAATATAAGCCAAGTATGCTTAGAATTTTCTGTATACTTGTCGGTATAAACCAAGTATACTTAAGTATAATTTTGTTAAGTTGACCTCTGATAAGTAAATAAAAGTAAATCTGAAAGCATACTCTCTTATTTTAAGTTTTAAAAGAAGTATACTAATAGCATACTTGAATACATTTCTTTTTTGTAAGGGCATCCTGGTGCTCTGTTCAGTATCTATGACAGATTTGCCGCTACGTAGTGAAGTATTGATCTCCAAGTGACTCATGTGCCCGAGGACGCAGTCCTGGTCACAGGGCCAGCACTACTCAATAATAATTAGTTTATTTTCCACTGTGAGCCAAAAGCTAGCTATAACAGGGAATTCAAAACCAGGACTTAAGCACCAGCGCTAGTTGGTTCAACAGTAATTGACTCATTGACATGTGGAATACTGACCCCCTTTGTTCAGGCCGTGCTCTATGAATTCAAACACCACTCGTGAGTTTTTCCATTGAGACAAGGTCATTCATCCCAATGGTGTGGAGTGAAACAGAGGGGAAGCTACAGATAGTTGGCAATCTGAAGATGAGAGACATTGATTTATAACCTGACGAACTACAGTGGAATATCTGAGTAAAGGAAAACATTTTGGAAATCTTTCACCCCCATCAATAAAAACATCAATCTTTTTAATTTGCAAGCAGGCAATTTAACTCCATTTTTGGGGTGAAAATTTTAATGATTTTTTTCCTCCCGTAGGATACTTTCCATTCTGAAAACTAAAGCAATTTAGAAAACAAGTATTACAAGTAGAGATTAAAGTGCAGACTTGTCAAGCAGAAAACTGATTGTGCTGAAAGATGTTTCTGATTCGTCAGCAGTCACGTCATTTAGCTCTTTTTCTTTTTTTCTTAGATGATTTGCTAAAAGACCTGAGAGGCTCCTGAAGTATAGATTAATTCCAAATAAAGCTTAATGACATTTAATTAATGCACATTTTTATGTCTTACAGTTAGTTGTATGTTTTGATTAGTTTATGCAAAGCAACTCAAATTTCCGTGTAGAGCTTTTCAAGTAAATTTTGACTTGAGCTGTCATCTTGTGCAGAAGAGTTTGAGGATGACTCGCCTCTTTCATCTTCCTCTAATCCCTCTCTAACTCACGCTTGATGCACAGACTGTATTAAAATGACAAGTGGCCTTGCAGTCACAGTCAGTTTAAGGCAAATCAAGATCAAATTTGACATAATTTATGTAGTCAAAAAGCTGCTTCCCTTGTTAAAATGTGTTTTTATTTTTTTATTTTATTTATTTATTATTTTTCTTAAAATAAAAAGTGTTTACAAGCTTTAGGCAGTTCACAATATACAATTTATATCTTTGTGTATTTTCAGCTTTATTAGTTTACATAATGAGCATATTCTGGTCTCTGTTTATCAGAGATGTTTGTTTGCAGATGGCTACATGGGGAATTATAAACAAATAAATCTGGCTCTTACTGTAATGTGGCACTACTGCAACTGCAGTTGTATATTTCCCTGCTGTGCTGACATAAACATAAACATAAATAACTGTGATTAGGTCATCAAGGCCGGCGGAGCCCTCCACCAGTAATCCCTGAAAACATCTGCCTGTATGTGTTGTGAGACAGTGCACAAATACATACACATGAGTAACACATGTGTATTGTGAACAGATGTGTGTAGGCACATGCACGCACACACATATGACACACACATACATGTAGAGTATCATGTAAGTTCTTCTTCCAGGCAGATCAAACACTGATCCACATGCATGCACAGTGTGCAGATTAAGGCTATCCCTCGCTGTGGGGGCTTAGTTGACATCTCTGTCTAAGCTCTGCATTCTTCACCTCCCTCTAGTCCCTTCATCTCCTTTACAACATGTCCAGCACCATAAAAAGCAATGACCAGCGGATGAGGCATGTTTCCTTCCGATGTCCTTACGGCAGTCATAAGAATATCACTCAGAACAGGGCTTTATGACGCCCCCATCTTCCGAAATGGATCCTGAGGACATTAGCACCACTATTAATAAAATTATTCCTATTGTAGACAATAAAGTGCTGCAGGGATGACATATTTTTGTAGGCCAACCCGGAAGTTGACATTGCCCTGGTTCCCTCGACAAAAAGCCAGTGGGATTTATTCCATTAGATTTTGGATTATTGCATAAAATATGTGTAATACATACTTGTTCAGCTTGTTTTGTTCAGCAAGTGCAAATACAATCGCCAGAAGTAAAAAGCTAACGTTAGACTATAAACAAACTACACCACGGTCGCATGGCTTCACGTCGCCTCAACTAAGCTAAAGACGGACTAGTGTTTGGTGTGATGATGTTTAGTCGTCTTATTTAGCTACTTGTTGGCAACCGTATTTTTTTAAGACACGTAAAAGCTTCAAAATTCACGAGTGGGATATTTACTGACATATTTGATGTTAAAATCTCCATCTTTGTTGGATTGTCGATTCTGATTAGTCAATCACAGCATCCTACAGTCTGTTATTTCTTTATAGCACACCGTTGCCATGTATAACAGACCGTTGCTATGAGCGCAGTTCTGATGTCGGACTCTGGCGGACCGTTTTTGTGTCAAATTATTGATTTATTAAGTAAGTAGCCGTGTAATAGGCGGGATAATGCATAGCTATTGTTGTGAATTATTTTCCATTGTTGGTGCATATACTTTAAATTGGGACACTGCATTGTCATATTACGGAATTACTACAAAACAACACAGCACATAGAGTGAGACAAACTCGTCTTAGATATTACTGATTATCTTGATTTGTTTCAGAATTACACTATTATTCTAGTGACAGATTTCTGTAAGGCCTTGAATGTATCTCATTTAAAATGACTACACTACGGTATTTTGGCTCTGGGGCAAACTTTTTTGAGCTATGTATGACTTTCTTAAAGCTGGCCCTTCTGCACATGAATAACCTTTACTATATCTACAGCTAAAGGGAAGGTATGTGTGTGTGTGTTCTGGATCTTGAAGTGTGCCTTGCGAGTCAGAGCTGTGGTGGTGTATCGGCTATAACGTTGGGAGTGGGAAGACCAATTAGTGTGATTCCATGAGTGATCTTTAAAAGTCGGTGCGTGTTAGTGAGCACAATGATGTGCGCAGTATTTGGACAAGAGAAAAATGCATGAGTGCTCGCACGCATGCAAGAGGTTTCACAGACTGGTCAGCTTGTTAAATTGACTGCCGTGATGAATTGCAGACTGGCAGGAATCAATGGACATGAAAGGTGACGTCCATGCATCATTGAGTGTGCATGTCTAGTTTACAAAGTCTGAGCTAAAATGACTGTTAATGCTGGCAGAGTTAGTGAGCATTATGTCTGTTATGTAAGGATCTCGTAGTTAAAGTGGTTAGAGCTCAGGGCTGGGCCATATTACATGAAGGGTGGGAGAGAGAGAGAGAGAGAGAGAGAGAGGGAGAGAGAGGCGAGGAAGGCAATGTGTTTGAGGAAAAGAGAGAGAGAGTATGACAAGGGGGCAGGGCTGAGAGAGCAGCACAGAGCAACATGGGACAGCAAGAGAGACACACATAGAGAGAGAGAGAGAGAGAGAGATGAGAGGTTAGGGGGTGCCAGTTGGCAAGATAATCAGAGACAGGCCACTGAATCAGAGCTTGGTGCACAGCTGGTGTGACGGGTGAAGAGGCTTCAGGCTGACACTGAGTGGACGGAGAGTGACAATGTGCAACGAGTGGGGGATTTCATATACTGGATGCATATTATCAACTCAATAACCCAAGTATCAAACTGGAAACATCCGCTGGAGGACAAATTGTTGAACTGCAGACCAGAGGGGAATAACAGAATGGAAGCTGCTTCAACATTTGGTACATTTGGAGATGATTGAACGGCTTCTGGCATCTAGAGGAACTGTTATTTTTTTTCCAACGTTCTTCATTCTATTACAGATATTTTCTGATTAACATTAACAACTTGGTTACATTTTGTACAGATCACCTTTTTCTTCCAGCTTTGCCTCCAGAAGGACTTGACATTTCACAGCTTCACAAAGTGGAGATCACCTGCAAGTACTGCATGGATGGTGTATGATGGGAAGAAACAGGGCATCCCTCAGTAAAGTGAATCTTGCTCAATCTAGACCTTAATGTAGCGCGATCTAAAGGAGACACTTGCATCTGTTGAGCAAATGATACTACTATGGAGGCAAGACACAAGCAAAGCAAAGTTGACAAACTGCTAAACCCGCTGCATCCTGCCAGGCTGGCGGTCCTGATGAGGTGTTTGAACCATGTGGTCCACTGAGAGCATGGAGCCAGAGAAAGCACACACCCAGAGCAGCTTCTTCAGCAAGGTGGATGTGCCTGACCATGCTCACTACATCGTCGCCTTGTTCGTCTTTGTCATCGGGACGCTGGGCATCACTGGCAACGCGCTGGTTATGTTCGCCTTCTATAGGTGGGTTTGTGTGATTCGAGTCATTTTGTGTGTCTGTTCCTTTCAGTTTGAATGTGGGTCTCTCTTTTAATCAGAGTCCTGAGGGGACGTTATAATCACTCAGAGACGTTATGGGCTCACAGATGGAGAGACAGATAGAAGGACTGAGTTGTGTTGATGTGCACTGTAAGGGGGATGGGGGGGTCTGTGTTCTTTTTAGGGGTTTTGATTGGTAGAAGTGCATTTATATTTCTGATTAAGGAGGCTTTGCCTCCCAATCAAAGTTGAGGGGGTTTTTCCTAGTAAGGGTCAGTATTTGTCATGTGTTTTACTCTCCAGAGGATAAGAGGGGCGATTACCAGTAAAATAATCTTTGCATCTTAGTGTCCTGACCAAAATATCATCTTAGTAGAATGAGGAATTCATCGCTGGAGTAAATCTGTCCTGTATCCTTGAGAGATGATGTGAAATACTTAGGGCTGCAACTAACAATTATTTTCATTGTCAATTAATCTCCTGATTATTTTATCCACAAATCCATAAATGTCTTGTTTTGTCCACAACTCAAAGATATTCAGTTTACTGTCATAGAGGAGTAAAGAAAACAGAGAATATTCACATTTAAGAAGCTGGAATCAGAGAATTTAGACTTTCTTAAAAAAAATACTCAAACTGAAGAATCGATTATCAAAGTAGATGGCGATTAATTTAATAGTTGACAAATAATCGATCATCTTCAATATTATAGAACTTTGCCTTTTTGTGTGTTGATGTAAAAATGTTAATGTTAAAATTCTTAAATTTGGTGAAATGTGTGTGTGCGTGTGTGCGTGTGCGTGTGCGTGCGCGTGTGTGCGTGCGTGCGTGCGTGCGTGTGTTTACCGTCATAAATCAATTTCACAAAGCAGTTCAAATCAATCAGGAAATTCCCACAGTCTATTTAGAGTCACATGTTACTCTGCAAGATTAGGGACTCTTAATTTGTAAACTTTCTTTGAGAAGTCAAGAGGAAGAACGTGTATTATTTGTTGTGTAATTTGGACTGCCGTTGACCTCTTATTGTGCTACTAACATTAACGGGTTCACACAAACTGGGTCAGAGATAGAAAGTGTGTGTGTGTGTGTGTGTTCTGGGGATTGTCAGAAGCTTTTATATTACATTACTGTAGAAAGATTAGATTAG
>CAKAOI010051445.1:61128-89017 GCA_916701655.1 Sebastiscus albofasciatus | reverse complement strand
GCTCCCCAGGTGTCCACCGCTGTGGTGGAGCCCTACAACGCCATCCTGACCACCCACACCACCCTGGAGCACTCTGACTGTGCCTTCATGGTAGATAATGAGGCCATCTATGATATCTGCCGTAGGAACCTCGACATTGAGCGTCCTTCTTACACCAACCTGAATAGGTTGATCAGTCAGATTGTGTCCTCCATCACTGCCTCCCTTCGTTTCGATGGTGCCCTCAATGTTGATCTGACCGAGTTCCAGACCAACTTGGTGCCATATCCCCGTATCCACTTCCCTCTGGCCACCTATGCCCCTGTCATCTCTGCTGAGAAGGCTTACCATGAGCAGCTCTCAGTGTCAGAAATCACCAATGCCTGCTTCGAGCCAGCCAATCAGATGGTGAAATGTGACCCTCGCCACGGCAAATACATGGCTTGCTGCCTTTTGTTCCGTGGCGATGTGGTGCCCAAAGATGTGAATGCTGCCATTGCCACCATTAAAACCAAGCGCTCCATCCAGTTTGTGGACTGGTGCCCCACTGGTTTCAAGGTGGGCATCAACTACCAGCCGCCCACTGTAGTTCCTGGTGGAGACCTGGCCAAGGTCCAGAGGGCTGTGTGCATGCTGAGCAACACCACTGCTATTGCAGAGGCCTGGGCTCGGCTTGACCACAAGTTCGATCTGATGTACGCTAAGCGTGCCTTCGTTCACTGGTATGTGGGTGAGGGTATGGAGGAGGGAGAGTTCTCTGAGGCCAGAGAGGACATGGCAGCTCTGGAGAAGGATTATGAGGAGGTTGGAGTCGACTCTATTGAGGGTGAGGGAGAGGAGGAAGGAGAGGAATATTAAAAGGAACAAAAAGGCACTAGTTAAACAGAAAACAATTGATTGCAATGTGTTTCTTGAATGCATTCCAAACAGAAATGTTTGACAATTAACAGCTTTGCTCTGTTCTAAATAAAATTCTGACATGTGAATGTGTTTGTGTTTGTCTTTTATAAATTGAACCTAAATATATATTGAGTGTCCTACAAAATGTTGAAATTCTGAATGTTGAGCTATCCCATGTCATAAAGTTGTAGACTAACACCATGAGCATTTAAATCTTTCCTTATTAAATTATGTAGCATATATGCACTTCTAAACATTTAACATAAGTATTACAGTTTTTTGTTAATAAGCTGATATAAGCTGCCATGTTGAAGCTATGGTACCTCAACAGCAATACAGTGTTTTTTTTCCATTTAGGGTCCCTGATTTATGTAGGAAACCTTATTAATATACAGTATGTTTAATTCATGAAAAATGATATACAGTATGTCTCAACTGACTTCTTAATCTGTATAATATTTGCTTAGAAAAGTGCCATGAATCACAGTCACAAGCCTGCACAACTGTTTGGAGCAAAGTTTATTGGAAAAACATTCAAATTCAGTTTTGTCCAAATGAAAGTATACACTTTTGCTGTAGGTACAAAAGATCAGAGCATGTCTAAAGTATAATTCCAGTATATTTTTTAATCGAAAACCTAAATGTTTCACATTCTTGAGTTTGTCATTTAGAAAATATGTAAAAAAAAAAAAAAGAAAAAGTATAAAAAGACATCTCAGGTGTAGAAAACTTGCAAATCATAAGTTTCTTAGTTTTGTATTTGGTGGTTTGAAGCTGGTTCACACCGGCCGTTCCTGCAGCAGCGGGCAGTCGTCCACAGCTCCCTGTCTGTTCAGCAGCTTCCAGAACATCGAGGCTCCAGAGCAGGCCTGAGCCCGGCCGAACTGCGGGTCTGCAGACGCAATCAGTCCTTCTTTCAGTGGACGGTAGGCCTTAAAGCGCCTGTTGATTGAAGCACAAAATGTCAACTACCAACTCCTGAAGGAAATACTGTATCTGTCTCTTTCGCTGCTAAAAGCTCCACTATGTTTACCAGCTATATGTGACTTTGTCTGTCTGCTGTTTGGGGCTGTAAAGGTAGCGTGTATTCCACTGCTAGCTGAAAAATGATGCTATGAGAGCTGTGAGAGTGAACCAAAACAGTAAAGCTGATGTAAAATCAAAACAATGAGCTGAAACATGATAAAACATTGATTATAGAAACTTAATGTTAACTTAAAATGTGAATAAGTTATTTCCTCAAACAGCTGGGCATTGTAGTTTTTAGCAAATGTTACTCAAACAGACGCAAATAGTGTGTTTGTCATGGGACTAATTTCAGCCGCGGATTAATACACACTTTGACCTTTAGTGAGCATTTCCCAGCAGGACAGTAGGTCTACATGTGGGATTGAGTCAAAACAAACTACAATGTCTGTTTTTTGTTTTAAGATGTTTTTTCAGCATTTTCATTTCTATTGGACGGTTTGACAGTAAAGAGGTTGACAGGAAACTGGGGGAGAGATGGGGGTATGACCATAGATATATATACGTAG
This sequence comes from Sebastiscus albofasciatus, assembly GCA_916701655.1. Taxonomy (NCBI): domain Eukaryota; kingdom Metazoa; phylum Chordata; class Actinopteri; order Perciformes; family Sebastidae; genus Sebastiscus; species Sebastiscus albofasciatus. The sequence continues at coordinate 86,603 of CAKAOI010051445.1, read as the reverse complement.
ATGCTGCATTGGCCTTTGGATCGTACGTCAACGTCACCACCATATTGAGGAGGGCAGGATTGGCCCGTAAACAAGTGAACGTGGCCGTTTTTCTGGAGTAAAAGTATCATTACGTCTACATTTCTAAACTGATTTAATGAGTCATTTTTATATTTAAACATCTATAATCTATGTGGAGTATTGTATCTTAAATCTCCCCCCAAAAAACACAAATTTTGGCTACAAACAGTACAGTAATGTTACTGGTCCGGTTGATGGATCACCGGCTAGTCTGTTTGTTGATATGGTGAGGTTCAATAGTTAATTATTAAAAAGTTGTACTCCCACAATACATTTTCCTTGAAGAATTTTTCACATCATCAACATTACAGTTTAAGTTACATCTTTACCAAACGTTTGCTTCCGTAGTTCATCAGATAAGAGCTAACGCTAGCTAGCGTTTGTTATTGTTAGCTAATTCTCTACCAGATAGCAAAGCTAATGTTAGCTTATAGATCTTCATGTCTAACATAATATCATGCTTAAAACTTGAAATTTACGATGTGTCAAATATCGCAAACAATAATGCTGATGTCTTGAGATTTGGAAAAGTAACTCTCAGCAATATTTAGCCAACTTTTTAAATTCAATGCCATCTTTAAGTTATTTTAGGTTTGCTAACATGTTGTGGAGATTAACTAGCAGGTACACAAGTTAAACGCCATCAATTGGTTTTGATGTTACAATAGTTAAGGTATTTTTTAAGGCATCACTGGGTAACTGGCTATAGAGGTAAGTAAAATTATAAGTGGTTAAGGTTATAATTAATTCACGTAACGTTAAACCTAACATTAATACACACGCTTCTGAGCATCTAGCATCAATTATAGCCTAGTGTCGAGATTTTAAGTAACTGGAGACACAACTTTCTTTTTCTACTCCACGTAGGCTACATCATAAACCCTTAAATATAAAAACGACTCATTAAAATTGTTTGAGAAATGTTATAGTGCTTTTTATCCAGAAAAACAGCAGCTCCCCGGTTCACTTGTATTTGGTTACAGGCCAGTCCTGACTTCCCCAATATGGCGTTGACGTATCGCAGCAACAGGCTGAAGCAGCCAATGCAGTATCCATGGGTATGACATGCAACAATCTTTGGCTTCACTTTTCTTGGGATTTGTTGACAATAAGACAAATATAAAATATCACCGAACGTGCCCCTTAAAGTAAATAAATGAGATTGTGTATGATTGTAATTTGGAAAGTCAGTTCTTACTTGTAAGAATATGCCACTATTCCGATTGCTAGAACGAGTACCAGGACACCCAACACCACGGCGATGGTGCCAGGAGAGGAAAGACCTGAACCTGAAACAAGGATCACGCGTTCAGTAAGCAGGATAAAGCAGACATGTACTGAACTGTTGTATAGTGGTTGTGTTGCGTTACCTATGTCGACGTTGACTTTGGCACTGGTGACAGCTAAACTGACATCGTTGGCCATGGACACGTTGATGCAGTAGACACCAGAGTCATTGAAGAAGTGACGTAACACCAGCTGGCACTCTTTGGTGGGCTCCACCATGTTGCACACCGTGTGAATTGGCCTCAAGCACTCTGCATCCAGGATCACGCTGCACACCTCTTTAGGAAGACTGGAGGAAGAAGATGCTCCAGTGAGTCAGAATAAACAATCACATGCTTTTATTTAAAGGATTATTTGATCAAGTTAAGTGCAGGAGCATTCACCTTCCCTGGCAGGTAACAGTGATGTCCAAAACATTTCTAGCCATGTCAGGTGTTGCCATGACAGCATTGTCCATTTGTACAATCTGTACTTTTTCAATGCCCTCTGAAAACAAAGACAAGAGGTCACTGAGAGTGATGTCACAGGTTTTCATTGTTTTACATCTTGATGAACATATCGCCATTGAGAGGTAACTCACCAAACACTTCGATGCCAGTGCAGAAGGAGCCATAACGATATATCACACAGTCGTCGTCAGAGGGTACATCATCAGCGTCCCTCTTAGCGACGACTACCACTTTAGCTTGGCCCATCAGGGTCACTGTTCGCTTATCACCTGGTGAGAATAAACAACAGCAGGGTATTAGTTCACTAATAACTGATTGTTTTTGACGCTGATGCAGTGTTATTTTGATTTGATTATGTTTGTCCTGGTATAGTGGTTTGATAGCTAAATTTTGCCGGTGCAAAATAGCATTATTACTGGATGCATCAGCTTTAACCAGTGGTGGAAAGTAACTAAACATACATCTATATACCTCTGAATGCATCAACAATTATAATTCAATAATATAATATACGTTATTCTTAAAGGGGCCATTCTGCCAAATTTATTTCTTTTACTTTTTGTTTTTTGAGTCTATTTTGAGGCTGATACTTTTGTACTTTTATTTAAGTAAAGATTTGAATGTAGGACTTTATTCTGCCTTGGCTGGACAATAAACTCAACATGGCTAAAGGCCTTCATGCATAATGCCTCCTGTAAATAATGAAACCAGAAGCTTTTATTCTGTGCTGTACTGTGAAAAAGCCTTTCATCAAATTTCAAGTTGACAGAAACACATTATCAATAAAACAAATGACTTGAGCTATAAGTTTTCTTAACATGCTACCCCTTGGATTGGTGTAGATCCATAAATGAATCAAATTAGATAAGAAAAACTGAGCCGAACACTCTGAGTCAGCATGCAAATCAGAACTCAAACGATGAAGCACAGGCAGAGCTTCTTTAAAGATTTACATCACATTTACATTTAAGAAAATCAGCTGATGATTTTATCTCATCTGGCAGTCGGTCAGCTGGTATTTTGCACTTTAACAGGACACAATTAAATACGTGATCCTCTGGTAAAATGATGCTCTAAATTACAGTATATGTACATCTATTTAAAAAGCTCACCTGTCTGCCCCGCAGGCATGTCAGGGTTGACAGGTGAGGGAGTCTTGGCCACTGTGGGTGCTTCCTGGACAGGCAGAGTGTTGGGGGCAGTGGAGGCCTCATCCTCAGTGTTGTCCTCCTCCGTGTCTGAAGGAATCATGTTGACAGTCAGACCAGTTGCCTTGGTGGAAACCAGTATGGGGACAGCAGACGCCAGTGCAGCAGCTTTCACTACACAGGGAAGATTGATGAAGGTGTACATGTGAAGCTGAGGTAACATACATGACTACGAATATTGTAAATATTATTACATGTTGAAAAAAGTTGGACATTTCAGGAAATATTTGCTTTCTTGGAAGAAGCACTCAAATTTTTTACTTAAGTAATACCACAGTGTAGAAATACTGTTACCGTACATGTAAAAGTCCTGTATTCAAGAAGTTACTAGAAGTTAAAAGTTCCAAAAGTAAAAATACTCGTCATACAGAAAGGGCCATTTCAGTATAATATATATATTATATTATTGGATTATAATTATTGATGTATTTAAAATCACTTCAATGTTTTTTTTACCATACTGCCGGGTATCTTGTGAATTTCTCCAATGGATCAATAAGTGTTTATTATATTTTGTATTATTGATATGAATCTACAAAATAAGTAAAGGTAGTAAATACTTGTAGAAGAGTAAAAAAATATATTATTATATAATATTTCCCTCTGAGATGTAGTAGAGTAGAAGTAGGCTATAAAGTAGCATAAAATGGAAATACTCAAGTAAAGTACAAGGACCTCAAAATTGTACTTAAAGGTACAGTGTGTATGATTTGGCATCTAGTGGTGTGGTTGCAGATTGCAACCAACTAAATACCCCTCCTCTCACTTCTCCCTTTCCAAAACGACAGTAATGTGAGCCACAGAGTGCTCAGAGACTATCCTTACCATAATAACTCTGCTTTAGGAGCAACGGATGTCAGATGAAGGCTGATGGTACCATGGTTTAGCACTCTGCGACTCACGTTACTACAGTTTCCCAAGCGTGTCGGAGAACTATGGTGACCTTCAGGTAATGTTTAAAGTCTCTCTCTAGAGCCGGTGTTTGGTTTGTCCATTCTCGGCTACTGTAGAAATATGGTGGAGCAACTATGGTGGACTCTGTGAAGAGGACCTGCTCCCTATTTAGATATGAAAGACTCATTCTAAGCTAACGAAAACACAACAATTCTTAGTTTCAGGTGATTATACACTAAAGAAAACATAGTTATAAATATTATATTCCATTTCTGCCAATATATCCCCGAAATGTTACACGCTGTTCCTTTAAGTACAGTACTTAAATGTACTTTCCACCACTGGAGCCAATAGCCAGTTAGCTTAGCTTAGGATAAAGACTGGAGGCAAACAGCCTGGCTCTGTTCAAAGGCTATACTTACCTAATGCTCATTAATTAACATGTAATATGTTTGTTTAACACCTGCTCTTTACCTGTGGTGCCGTGATGAGTAGGTGGACCGGGGGCCTTGGTTGGCAGATCAGCTGGTTCACAGGCCTTATCTGGGATGACTGCCTGGATCACCACCTTAGGCTTGAATGAGCCGGAGTTGATGTAGGTGTGAGTGACGGTCAGCTCTCTGGATATCAGGGCTCCACTTTCATCCCCAAAGTCCCAGTTGTAGGTGATGTCTGCGGTGCCGAGGTACTGGCTCGGGTCGTGGAGGGTGATGGTAAAGGCGATGGCCCGGTTCTGGATGAAGCGCATGTCCCCGGCCACGATGTCGTTCACTTGGTCCAGAGATACGGCAAAGGGGATTTGATCTGGAGAGAACACCAAATAATGATGTCAATAAAAGTTTATAGCTTATAGAACAAGAATAAGTACAGGTTGTCTTATTCAGTGCACAATTATATTAACATGATGTGATTCTGCGTTGCACATTTTAATGAACAAATACCTGAGAATCCTACTATAATGGTGTCCTGTGTTATAGACTATTTTATTTACTTTCTTTGGCTTTTAATTTGAGCCAATATTAATGTTAACAAAGTTTTTTATGCAGTCTCCTAACCAGTGATGGAGAACTGAGTGGAGGCGTATCCCATAGGAATGAACTTCTCCTTGCTACGGTAGTGGTAGATGACGATGTCCATGGTGTAGGAGCCCAGTGGGATGTTGTCTGTGTCGATGGTCAGGGAGGAAGAGGAGCCATCTGCCACCTGCCAGTACTGACCTGCCAAATGAGCATCCAGAGTAGATATGAGATGCACTTTATTGTCTCTTTACTACAAATATCTATACATCATCTTAAGGCATTCATCTAATAATAATACAAAACTTTTTGTACGATGCGTTCAGGGTCAGCGCTTGCTTGAAGAAGATATAAATGCTAACATACACTTTACTTTTTATGACACTTTTTACATACAATATTATTGAAACCTTGTGCTATCAACACATGCAAAGTCTGAATCCTATAACTGAAATTCATGGATTGTTTGTTTTAAAGATGAAGTGACATAATCTGACATAATCTGATCATATGATAAGGCTCATACATAATCCACCCTGGCTCATATTTCAAGTCATGGCATGTGCCTTAACAAACTCTGTGACCCTCAGAAAAAACGGCGGCTCCACTCACCCCAGGTCTTCCAGACAAACACGTAGGCTGGCTTCTTGTCCTTCTTAATCGGTGTCCCATCAGGGAAAACAGCCTCCCAGTCTGAGTTCAGAGTTGGGTATACTGGTTCAGACTCATGGTACTTTGTTCCTGTAGCAGGAGCAAGAGTGTTGTGACTGTTAGAGACCTGACAAAGACATTTAGAGGAGTCTGCAGCCATGCTAGAAACTGTTTGAGGCTATACTTAGCCACAGAGCAAAGGCTTTGAGCTAAATGCTAATGTCAGTATTATGCACACAATGACAATGCTAACATACAGATGTTTAGCTAATGTTCACCATGTTAACCATCTTAGCTTAATATTTGCTAATTACCACTAAACACAAAGTGCAACTGAGAATGAATGGAATATTATTAGCTTTGCAGGTATTTTGTAATAAATCAAAGTGTTGTAATTTGAATTTTGACCTGATGATGGTGCTAAATGAAAAGTTAAGGGGTCACCAAAGTGATTGCGATTTATCCGGAGGACATTACTATAATGTCTGCACCAAATCCAATGTAAATCTATCCAATAATTGTTGAAACATTTCACCAATTAACACAAATGTCCACCTCATAGTGGTGCTAAAGGAAAGGTCAGGGGATCACAAGAGTCTTCAGGTTTCATCATCTGAGAATCATGAATATCTGCACAACAATTTCATGGCAATCCATCCAACAGCTGTTGAGATATCTCAGTGAGGACAACCACTAAAGACACAGTAAAGTCTGTATTGTGCTGGGTGTGTGTAGCGTATGTGTTACCATTGACTATGCAGTCTTCCGCCCAAACAACGTCTCCATTCGGCTGAACCTTCTGGTTGTGTGGGAACTCCAAGTCGATGGTAAAAGTAACTTTGGCTGCAGTCAGAGTCGGTGAATCGTTCCCCACATTGAAAGTCACTTTTCCACCTTGACGGAAAAAAACATGAAAATACTGAGCAATAAACACTAAATGAACAAGTCTGTGTCTCCAAATATGTTTAATGAGCTTCACATGAAATACATGATTCAGACATTTGGATTTGTTTCTTTTCAGAAGTAATAAGAGGTATACCAAGACCAATCACAATGTCCCAAGGGATCTTTGTTGTATAATAGAATCCCTCCCTCCTGCCACTATCTAACAGAAATGCCCTTAACAGACTTGGGGGGGAAAAATATATATAAAGTAAAGAAAATATGAGCATTTGAAAGTGATTATGCCAACAATATTTCATCAGCTGTACCTTTCCATGAATCTTTGTATCGTGGGTCTCCATCTTTCCAGATTGGGTACATCTTATTGTTCCATGACGGATAGCGAGTGAAACGGTTTCTGGGCTCTGAAATATCCAAAATATTGAAAACAGAATGTGAACACTGCTCCATACACTTACAATATATATGTTAATTACCCCAGTGCACGGCAGCTCAGCTGAATATGTGAAAATGTTAAATTAGTCTACAGCGAATAGACAATTAAATTTATATGGAGAAGAAGGATTCCAGTAGATAAAATAAAATAAATATAAAAATGAATTAATTCATATTTACTAAGCTTTTCCTTTAAGGACCTATTTTAACTTAAAATAAAGTGCTTCCTATTTCTCTCCTCTTTTTTCAGAGATATTGCAGCATATATTTAGTTATTCTAATACACTCTTAAAATGTATTGGGTTTACAGTTTCCAAAATTCCATTGTTGGAATTTATATATTTTGTATTTTTATATATATTTTGTATGATATATACCACCAGTGAAATGACAAAAGGTGAAGGTGATTGAAGCTGCCCACTAAAGTACAAATGAGTTATATCACCAATATAATTCTCTCATCCCTCCAATCCCTCTCATGTGCTGCTCAGCTGAGTGTGCATGCTTTTATCACAGATTAACAATGTCACACGGCTGAGTTTGGATTAAACACAATGGCAGATAAAAGAGCCAATCAACAGCTTAATCAGACTTCTTTTGAGTTTAACTCTATGTTTCCCTTCTTTTTTCTTTAAAAAAAGAGTTCATAATGGTGAAAAACATTACCAAATATAGTAAACAATAAACACACTGCCGGGTTTACAGGTCACCATTTCTCATATTTTCTTTTTCCCACCCACCTTTCCACTCCATTCAACCCCTGCACAAAAACATGCATTACACACATACACACACATATATACACGTATACATATAAAATAAGATTAAAAAATATATACATTTATATATAGTTTTATATTTGTCCATGGGATTTAGGGAGTATATTGATCAGGGGCCTGCCACACGTCGATGATGATGTTTCCCTTTTGGCATGGCTCTAACTATTGAATTGTGAATTGTAAAATGAAAATTCATATTATCAATGTAAGATTTTGCATGAACAGCTGGAAAGTGACTCATTCCTCTGACTTCTTTAAAGTCACGACACTTTCTCAAAGTGTCAAATATATGCATGTCTTGAAATGTATTTCTCTGTCATTTAGATGTTGTTATGTCTTCAGGCCCAGCATGGAGAGGAGGAATCATTACAGCGACCAGTAACTCTGTCAGTGCACACATGGGCATGTGCGTGATGCTTCAAGACAGACTTGAAAGAATGTTGAACTTATCCTTTAACTTAAGAATAAAAGGATTAAGAGAAATAGTCGGTGCCTTGCTTCACAGAGGTCACATTCTGTGTCATGCATGGTTGAATACAGAGGTCATGGGAAAAAACATGAAACTGGATTTTGGACTAGACTCAGATCTTATAGATCAAATCATATTATTATAAAACTGGGTTTACCTCCATGTAAGGAAAGAAAATTTGTACTTTATTGAAATGTAGTGGTTGCCTCACCAAAACTTTGATTGACAGAGCTGTTATGCGCCAATTTACTGACGGTTTAAGAAAGTTCCTAAACTACAGTACTGGGAAAATTATGACATAGAAACAGAATTCAGACTGGATTAAATAAAATCTACACAGTATAACATAATTAAGACTCTAACTGTAATATCACGTAATATAAAGTCTTGTTTCCTGATACTTTCCGCAAGTATTTCCATTTCATGTAACTTTATACTTCTACTTCAATACATTTCAGAGGGAAATATTGTACTTTTTACTCCACTACATTTATGTGACAGCTTTAGTTACAATTTACTTAGATTATTTATACAAACATATGGTCATCCAATAAAATACAATGCTCAAACTACCCAACAATATGTAAAAACAAAATAGTTAGAATTGTCTCCCTCTTGATCAACTACAACAGTAAAATTCTGCTTACACAGTAATAATAATCCAATAATATAATAAAAATAATATATAATATTATATTTATATATTAATATATATTCATAATAATAGCCTTTAACAGACATTTTTCTGATTATTAAACTAAATTAATCTAATAATATTTACATATGGCAGTACTTTTACTTAAAGTAAAGTAAGTATTTTTATATTGCAGTATTGCCATTTTTACTGAGGTAAAGGATTTGAGTACTTCCTGCACCACTGATAGAAAGACTATTAACTTTGATTATTGACCACTATTTTCTATCTTTTAGTTTCTAAAACTCCCAGTTAAAGCATAAAAATCTAATTTTAATGCTGTGAATAATCTCTTTCACGCCCCTGAGAAAGAAATACTCACTTTGAAATACTTTGTTTTGGAAGATAGAAGATGTATTTTCAGTACTTACTTGCCACAGTTTGTGAAGCCACTGCCAGCAACACCAACAGCACACCAGACGTCCACATCGTCAGTGCAACTCCTCTGTATGAAATATCCCTTTAGTGAGCACCAGACCACAGAGATCAGGCTTTATAAACTGTTTGATGTTTGGCTTCACACAGAGTATTAGCAGAAGAAACGCCTCCCTCCTCACGAAGCCCTGCAGACCTCCTCCAATCAGATTTTAGGGGCACCTACACTGATTTGTGAATTGTGTATTTACAGTAAAAAGTTTATGGATTATACGGCAGAGAAAGAAGCACATAATTATAAAAGAAATGCAGAATTCCACAAGTTCTTTTTTGCATAGCAACAGATTAGGTCACGAGACATGCTCGAGTGTGCATAAACCCAACAAAAGAAATAACTTTCAAATTGTTATAAAGCTGTGTTCAGTGATATATATGTTAGGAATATGATATTTACTCAAGTACTTCATGTACTTATATTTTGCGTAATATTTTCATTTTATTTCACTTTATACTTCTAACCCTCTACCGTTCAGAGCGGAAAATATTGTACTATTTACTCCACTACAATTATTTCACAGCTGTAGTTGTTATTATTATTATTACGTTATAGATTAATTTACACACAAAATAAATGATAAGCTCATAAAATATGATGCATATATTAAATTACCAAACAGTGGATATAAAGTAGTTAAAATTACCATAAAGACCAGTAAAAACATTAAAATGCTGTATCAGTATTAATGATCTAATAATATAATATCCTGCATAATCAAATTAATTTTGCTGGTAATATTTGTATACTTTTACTTGAATAACATTTTGGATGCTGAAATTTTACATGGAAGTATTTGTATATTGTGTTATTGGTACTTTTACTTTAAAATAATAATAATAATAAATAATATAAAGAGTTGAAATACTTCTTCCACCACTGAATATACTCTAGTACATTTATATCTTGTATCAACAGTAAAGTGAATATTTTACAATAATACCAACTTTGTGTAATTACTCTTTCTCATGCTAATTTTATATTTGCACCTTATTATTAATGTTTTATATTTGCACTCTTTCCTACTTTGTATTGCAACAGCTGCAACACAATTTCCCTCAGGATACATAAAGTTCTATATAATCTTGTGTTAACAATATTGCAAGGCCTCTGTCAGAATAATACAAAACCAAAAACAATATTAATTATTATTGATTAATTAAATTACTTATTAGACAGTTTAAAGGTTAGTACAATACAACAGGATCCTATTGAAATCATGAGATTACAGTGTTACGAATTTTTGGGTCTTTGGGTGACAATTCCACAAAACACGTGTTCGCAAATACAATATGAATGGTTACCTAAATCTCTGCTGAAATCACCTGACCTATTTTGGGCTGACCGTCTCATTATTTCTAATTCTCTACGGATTTACTCTGAAATTCACGTTGCTACTGATGAATAAATCCACCTCATTAAAACTCTAAAAAAAATACTTTAAAGTCGTAGAAGTTCTATTAGCTGATATATTTAAATATGATGCTGTGATTAAATGTAATGTCTGAAATATTGAAGTGTAAAAAGAAGTTGTTCATTTCTGTGTCATTAGAACAATAGGTCACTCAGTCTGCAAAGAGAAGCTGTGGAAAGGGAGGAATGCAGCGTTAATGAGGATTATTGAAGCACTTGTGACTCCCTAAATTCATCCGGCTTTGTCCTTCCACCCCCGAGAACTAGTTTTTTGTCTCCGTATTGTATGTGCCAAACACATACACCGTTTAAACCTCTTTTTTAAAACAATGTCAGCATTCACAGCAAATCCTGTTCAGTCTTCAGACCCTCATAATGAACCCTTTAACTCCCTTCAGGCCTCAACATGTATGTACAGACTCATGACATGAAGGAAAGCATACTGTAAAACATTGCATCATATGAAACTAGAAAACCTAAGGAAGCCATAGGTAACAACCACGTCATACTAGCTTGTCATGAAGGAGGCTACATAACGCTCCAAAGTTACGCAAAACTGTCATGGCCATTTTCAAAGGGGTCCCTTGACCTCTGACCTCAAGATATGTGAATGAAAATGGGTTCTATGGGTACCCACGAGTCTCCCCTTTACAGACATGCCCACTTTATGATAATCACATGCAGTTTGGGGCAAGTTATAGTCAAGTCAGTACACTGACACACTGACAGCTGTTGTTGCCTGTTGGGCTGCAGTTTGCCATGTTATGATTTGAGCATATTTATTATGCTAAATGCAGTACCTGTGAGGGTTTCTGGACAATATTTGTCATTGTTTTTGTGTTGTTAACTGATTTCTAATAATAAATATATGCATAAAGCTGCATAAAGCAGCATATTTGCCCAATCCCATGTTGATAAGAGTATAAAATACTTGACAAATCTCCCTTTAAGGTACATTTTGAACAGATACAAAATGTGTGATTAATTTGCGATTAATCGTGATTAACTATTTTAATCGATTGACAGCTCTAATATTTTTTATTTGAAAGAATTTGTTTATTAATTCATTTATTTTTTTGCTCTTATATGTAGGCTATTACCGGAAGATGTATGTTTTGTAAAATAGTGGTGTCTTGTCACCACATAGATAGATAGATAGATAGATAGATAGATAGATAGATAGATAGATAGATAGTAACTTTATTGATCCCGAGGGAAATTCAAGTTTCCACCATCACAGTTCCATAGTGCAAAACATGTTAGTAAAAAGGCAGTAAAAAGGTTAGTCGTGCAAAGTACAAAGTACAAAAAAAATACACCAGATATAAAAATACAAGGAGATGAAGAAAACTGTTAAAAAAGTGAATATAGTGCAGAAGAGACTGTCAAAAATTAATATAGTGAAGGGTAATTCCGGTAGCTTAGTCTATGAAAGTGCACTGTGTGCATTATTATCTGTCCTGCAGACTTTGACCGTCACTGAAATTTAAATGGGATGGGCCAGGTGTTTGGCATGACCCAGAAATTAAAATAAACTAACTAACTTACTAACTAACTAACTGAATGCAATATTCTTGCATTGTTGTATTAGTATTTTTAACATAAGTAAATGGTCTGAATAAATACTTTTTGGTTGAGAATACCTGAACTCGCCTGCAGTTCTACCGTCCGGCCATCGGGTGGCGCTGTGAGTCACAGTGAGAGACAGCGGAGCAGGTCAGAAGTAGAGCGGCTCCTCTTTGATTGGAGGAAGTGATACATCAACAAAGAAAGATGGCTGAAGTGATCGAGCTGCAGAAACTGAAGGTTGGTCGAGACATAAATGTGTTTTTATTACAAACATTAGGCGCCTTTATAAGTCATCATCATGGTGTAACCGATGTTAGGTGTAACACCAGAGAGTGAAGTTACAGATAACTGAAGTGTTTGAGGTATAAATGCTTCCTCCGGTAGTGAAGAGGAACCAGCCGGCGTGTGTTCACGTTGTTCATTCAGCTGCGGAGCTCCCGGAGAACAACCGGACAACCGAGCGATATCTGTTAAACACACAACGTGAAGGTTAACAAGCAGCTCGGGATTAGGTTAATTTAACACATAGGAGTGTAATGTTTGATTAAAACTGTGAAAGTAGCCCCTGTTGTTAGGTGTATAAAGTGTCCCGCCATCTCTGTCCGGGTCCGGTTGAATGAGCGACGTCGGTAACCGGAGTGTGTTTGACCTCCATCGGTCATATAACTCATGTTTAGTCCGTCTGTTCCTCCGGTTGTTCACTAGCTGCACACCTTCTACTATAAAACTAACTTACTGTAGCGTAGATACTAAACTAAACAGTGGTAGAAAGTAGCAAAGTACATTTACAGTTAAGTAGTTTAGAGGTACTTTTGTTTTTTACTCGAGTATTTTCATTTTATGGTACTTTTTAATATACTTCTACTCAGGGAATGAAATCACCACCTGCCACCGGCCAAATAACAAATACAGGGTAAATGTTGGCTGTGGCAGGTAAAACAATTCAGGTCACCTGCTACCATGGCAGACAGGTTTTCCTTATTTTAAGGAATATTATTTTTTTTTAAAGCAATTCTAAAGCCTAAATTAAATATAATCAGGGATTAAGGTTACATGATGTATTCCATTATTCTACAGTCTGGTACCGCTGACTCAGTGTTTACAGTTTTAAAGCGTTCTACCTAGATTTCAGAAGTGGCAGACAAAAACATGTGTGGCTGGTAGAACTGTTCAGTGAGCTGCCACAGTGGCAGGAGAGGAAAAAGGTTAATTTCAGACCCTGCTTCTCCTACTCTTTATATTCCAGAGGGAATGCACTTTCAATTCTGGTGCTCAAAGCACTGAAAATAACATTTAGAAAAGTCAATAGCAACATCGCTTTCCACAAACTTTGTACAGGTTACTGTGGATAATCTGTGAGCAGTTTTATTTGGGACTACTTTGTACTGAAGAAATTGTCCCCATGGAAATCATTACCAGCAAGACTAGGTTGTTAAATGGTGCTTGGTGTATTAAAAGTAGGCTACTGTTTCTGTCTCTCTTGTGGTTTTAGCTTGCTGAACTGCGGCAGGAGTGTGAGGCCCGAGGTTTGGACACCAAGGGAAACAAAGGAGAGCTCATTGCTCGACTCCAAGCCTATCTGGAGGAGCACGGTGAGGCGACACCTTTCACATTTAGACATGGTGTAGAAATGCAAGTGGATGGATGGACTGTAATCAGAAACACATGGACTTCATCAAATTGAGATGATTTGTGTTTATTTACAGTTCTGATATGAGACGCTGTTAGCTCCTGATGTATAGTGAGACGGTGTCTTGCACATTGTCGTTTATGGATTCCTTATTGTGATTAAAAACACTGATCTCTCCTTCTGACCTTCTTCCTTTCTGCTCTCTGATTGTGGGAAAATTCATTTATCCCTTAATCCAACCAACAGAGGAAGATGTGGACGTAGATGATGTGCTGGCGGAGGATACGGAGGTAATGTGATTGATGCTTTCCTTTCCCCTCTCAGGCCTCATTAGACCATTTTGTGAAGTTGTGATAAATGTTTCCATTTTCCTTTTTAGGACTTCAATAAAGTTGAGAGTGCCAACAATGTCAAAGATGATGAGAAGGATTCTGAGTCTACTGAGTGCGAGCCGTAAGTTTATTCTCATTTAGTCTACAACAAACAAACAAAATATATCATGTTAATTAGTGAGCTTTAGGGGTGCTAGGCCAGGCTGGCTGTTTCCCCCTGCGTCCAGTCTTTATGCTAAGCTAAGCTAACCATCTCCCAACAGTCTTCAAGAAAGCAAATAAGCATTTCCCAAAGTTTTGCACTATTCCTTTCATTTTGAGTAGTAACGTTTATTTATGACTACACAATAGTCTTGAACCTAGGATTGGGCTATATGGCTGAAATTCATGTTTTGCTCATTATGCGTACATCTTGTCTAAATGGCTTCATGTGGGGTGTTATTGGTCATCAGGTTTGGTGTAGAAACGCCCCACATGGTCAGCCCCAGACTGATAAACACAGATTTATAATGTGTCTTTAGTTTTCACCACTAATCAGTCTGTGATCATCCCATTTATTTCCATGTTTTTTCTTACAGACCTGCTGATAAGAAGGTGGTGAAAATAACTCCTCCATCAACTACCGGTGAAGTACGTATGACACGTTTGCATGTACTAAGAATTTGATATTTTAATACAGAAATCAGTGTCACATGTGGAAGTGATATCTGGGCTCCCAGAAACAGGAACTGCTATACACAGTAACTTTCAGTGTTCTTCATAAGTGTGTAAGGGTGTGAAACCTTAGAACTCATAATAATACATGTTAGATTCATTACACCCAAATATTCATCAGCAGAACCAACACATCCACCAGCAGCTTGTGTTCTGATTTAAAATCGTACCTTTTGTTGAGCAGAGACTACAGAAGAGAGCTGAACGTTTCAACCTGCCTGCAACAGCTGAAAGCAAAAAGGCCATTCGTGCAGCAAGGTAAGACTTTACCAGGATCCTCCCATCTGACTTCATTTTAGCAATGTTGCTGCATCCCCAAATCTCAGGAAGGACCTCAGAGAGTACAATGTTAGCGTTACTCACAGGAATGACAGTCAAAACTAGAAAAATAAAATTGTAATAAGCTGGAAGTACCTTTTAAACAAACCCCCAGGTAAACTAAATTTGCTTCGATCAGAAAAAGAAGATGAGTAGTAAAACTATTAATCAAACTCAGTCCGTTGTAAACATCTATCTCTGTTTACAGACGGACTTCTTTGTTCAACGTTGAATCAACATACTTTTACCGTAGTTGAACCTTTTTCCTGTGCAATGAGGAAGTATAACCAATAGGTGCTCTCACTTTTCAGTTTCATAGATAATATGATCTGGGAGAGAGAAAGAATAATATGCACACTAATATTACAAAGAAAAAAAAGTTACAACAAGAAGATGCATAAACCCACGTACCTGCAATCGTACAGAAACAATGCATTCACAGGGTCTCTTTTGCATTAATGCTCTCTGTGCATGTGTAATACTGTGAACTATCACTAAATGCACCACATGAACCAACAAGGTGTCATCAGTCATTCCTTGACAACTTCTCTTCTAATCTACAGATTTATGCTTGAAAGTAATTCAAACTTTAGCTCCCCCTCAACACTTCACTTTCTATTTGTTTAAAGAAACCTGACATACTGTGTATCGCTAAACCACAGAAAGTAAACTGGGTCAAGCAAGTCTACAGGTCCTCACGGAAAAGTACAGAACAAAAAGAGGAAGTGCAGCACGTTCAGTTGCAGAAGGAAACAAACTCTATCCTTTTGTTAAAATGCAGAACATTCACTTTTTTAAAAAGTGTACATATTCTACATCACGCCATATTTACTCACATTAAAATATATTATTGACACTTTGGGAAGTGAAGGAAAATGACCTATAACACCAGAAATGTGAACCTGTACACTTCAAAATAAAAGTCTATGCCCTACACATAAATGCATCAGTAATTAGATCACTGTTATCATAACTGATAAAAAAAAATAATTCCCAAGTTGGTATAAACTGGATTTATATTTAAAGTAAATGTACACCTCCATGTTGAAATGAGTATGCTATTTTTCTTCAGGTTTGGTGAATCCACTGAGAATACCAGTCCCGCTTCAGGTCTGTAGTCACTCTTTGCTCTTTTACTAAACTGACTTTCTATGTTTCTCAGTAGAGCAAAAATGAATGAACAGTGAACTATGGTTGAAAGGTCTCTGGTGATTTTAATATTATTACTTCCCAGGAATACATCAGTCTTTGTTTGGGATTTCTCACCATAAATGACGTTTAATTTAAACACAGAACTCTGGATAACAAATCAGAAAATTATGTTTATTGTTAGTTATCTACGCCTGGCTGAGATTATGTATGCGTGTGTGCATCTGTCTGTCCACGGCTAATCTCACATACTGCTGGACCCATCAGCCTAATGTTTTTGTGCTCATTTGTGACTGTATGCTCAAGGACCTCTTGTGGTTGCAGTGATTCACTCATTTTGAAAAACATATTTTATTGACTATTTTATAACGTCATTGACTGCTGACTCCTCACTTCTCTTTACCGGCCGGTAGGGGCCACAATTGCTCAACAACTGCTTCAATCTGGGAACTTGTTTCAGTTACGGATTAGCTATTGTTCCTCGCACTTAGCAAATGACCGAGCGCTTACTACAATGGAGCGCGTCTTCTCATGTCCATAGGAGGACAGCTAGTTAGCTGTTAGCAGCCGGTGGGCAGCAGAGTCCTGCAGTGTGTTTGGCTAACGGCTAACGGTGCTAATACAGCTAAGAGAGCTAAAGGCCCTGACACACCAAGCCGACATCAAAGAACAGCAATGAAGGCTGACTGTTGCGCCGCCTCACGTCATATTTGTCTTGGCCGACAAGTTGCATTTGAACACACTGTAAAGACTACAGCCGACGGCCAGTTAACACGTACGTTCTGCGTTTGCTTGAGATGAAATAACTCTCCAGACCAGCAGGTTGTGGTAGTCTGTATTGGAATAATCAGATTAGATGAAGATGAAAAAAACTTTACTACTTTACTCGTTAGCTTGCTTTCCTCACTTTTGTTTCTCTTGTGCACTGATTCTCTTAAGCTGAACATCCCATCAGAGTGATTTCTCTCACAGACGAGCTCCCGACACGGGCAGACGAGAGCCGATGGTGCAGACACAAAGCAAAAAACTAGGCTGACAGACACTCACCGATGGCCCTAAACTGCCCCGACAGCCGACCGTTGGCTTTGTGTGTCAGGGCCTTAACAGCTAAAGCAATTAAACAAATAAAGCACTGACAGTTTCTGTTCAGAGGAAGCGTTAAACAGTCGACATGAAACTTTGACGTGAACTGTACACTGTGAACTGCGGTTTAGCTGCACAGAGGTGGTGCAGACAGCTGCATAGATTAATATGAAAGTGCATCTGTTGTGTGAGACGTGCGACAGAAAAACACATCGAATATGCTTGCGACATTACAGATAGTGGGTCGTTGCAGACACACCTGGTGGAGATCTGCATTTAGCTGAGTGCACTTTTCTAGTTTTTTATGTTATTCTTTCTTTACATTACTTTTTTTGGAAGAATTCCCAGGAAATACCAGGAGATCGATTCCCACCATCCAACCGTATAACAAACACTAGTCTGGAGTTGCTAGAATGTAACATAACATCATCATATATATCATACTGTTGTGGCAACATAAAGCTTTAACATGTTTTTCATAAAGTTTAATGTTAAAGGTCTTACTGTTTTCTATCTGCAGCTTCTCACCCCACAATTTTTTTTTAATCTGTCTCCCAAACAGGTGCCGTTGCGAACAGTAAAGCGCCTGTAAGTGTGGCATCATTTAGTTGACACATTCCTTTAAGTCCTCCAGTTAATGAGATGATGTTAATTGAACTGTTTTTGTGTCTCATGAAGGTGAACGTCGATCAGCTGAAGAAGAGAGCAGAACGATTTGGCATGAACGTTTCATCCGTTTCACAAAAGGTGACTACAGTCTTAAGTTTACATTTTTCACACGTTTAGATATTTTTTCTGCCCTTTTGGAGTTTTAAATTTGCCATTTTTTTCCAGATTGAAGAGGATGAAAAGCTGAAAAAGAGGAAGGAGAGGTTTGGGGGCTCAGTGGTTGCAGGTTCAGTTGGATCAGCCGAAGTCGAGGTAGGTTTTTCCCCCAATTCTTTACATTTTTGTTATTGTTTAACGTGTTCAGCTATATTTTATCACAATGCAGTGAGTTAAACATAAAAGGGCCAGAGGGATTGAAGGGGGAGCGATTGTGTTTTAATCTTGATTTCTTTCTCTTTTTTTCTACAGGCAAAGAAAATGAAGCGTGCTGAAAGATTTGGAAAAGTGTGAATAATGTCTTAGAGTCTGTGTTTTTTTTGTAAAGCATTTTCATTACTGCACAACAGAAATCCCCGAAGACGACAAATTTCACTGATAGGGTTCCTGTAAATCAAAAGTATAATTAAATCAAAGATAAATTTGTAAGTTTTATCATGGTTTGGAAATCAAACATTTAGGAAAAAGCTTTCAATTATTTACTGAGCCTCAAAGTCAGTGGATAATGTAAATTGGGAAAAAAACAAACAGAAAAAAAACATTTCATTCAAACCTCCTATTTATTATTTACTGGAGCATAATTTCTCAGTCCTGGGAGGCCTTCAAGCATGTTATTTTTCATTTCTGTTAATTTTATATAGGAATTAGAGGTGTGTTTCTAAATACATGGACAGTATTCACTCCTGTGTAACACAGAGGTTTTGTTTTACTCCTCTTTCCTAAACTTACTGTTCACTGCTTTTTCAAATCTGCAATGAAGTCCACTCATCAAGTCTTCATCCAGCAACTAGTCAAAGAGCTCCTGCAGCTGCTTCACAGTAAAAGCTTTCCACCGGTTTGGGGGGGGATTATTAGTTATCCATGTCTCGGGTGATTCCTTAATTTTAAATCAAAAAGGTGCATTAAATCACCCACAATTCCCCAAATCAAACAGAAAATGTGAGCAAGTTGAAACAATGAAGGCATTGACTGTGAAGCAGCTGCACGAAGCGTGGACGATCAACATCTTTGCTTGATAAAAGTTGTCTTAAATCTAGATCCAGACATTTTGGTCCTTTTGAGAGTTCATTACTTTGAATATACTATTGCAGTTATGACTAAGATGAGCAGATCAGAGACAAGAAACCAACCAAATCTATCAACTCCTACAGTATGCAGGACTAAAAAGTATTTAAAAATATTCTCATTATAATCCATGCAACAAGAAAAATTTGATTTTTTTTACCATGGAAATAGAAAATGTGTAATACATTCCTTCAAAAGACAAGAAAATCAAAAAAGTAAAGTCTAACATTAGAAATATTTAGTTTATGATAGTTGAAAGAGTAAAGTAAATCCTGTATTTCTGTTTATTGGAAGTAATGCAGTTAAGCAAACCTTTTTCTAATAATCCATTTAAATGATTTAACTCACTTATTTGTATTTACTGTGCATTTAATTGTACTTTTGATTTAACAGATAACCTATTATGTTCGTGTTATATCTTTGGGATTCCAATTGGTACACTGCTTCAGTTATCTGTCCATTTTATAACATTTTGTGATTTAAAATAAATTGTTTTCAATTTTTGGATATCTGCTTCATTTCACTTGTTTTTTTTTTATCCTACAGTATGTGTATCGACTTATTGTACCCACTTGGAGTTTATCATAGAGAGGCACTGACTTGATGATGAGAGTAAAGAGAAACATAATTATTCATTATTGAGTAATAATTAATCACCTCACCTATATTATTCTCCTCAGTACTGACTGTCTCTTATGAATCTTTTTGGTATCGTAGACATTCATACCTATAACCATTTAACCTGTGATGAACAAACCTTCAGGGTGATCATTCATAAAATTAGGCAGGGGTTCTATAACCATTATTTATAGTATTTTATCACATAAACAATTGTTTGATCAAATTCCATATATGTACAATTTGATCATGATTCTAGATTTGGAAATTAAATTTTCTGGTGGCCTGTGTAAGTGAAAATACACGACAAAGTGTCAGTACTCCAGTGAGCGATGATCCAAGTGTAATAACAATTCTTGCTTTATGGGACACAAAATGTGCTCTGGGCTGCAGTCAGTATTGTTGGCCCAGATGTTACTGTCACTAATGAATTCATACAAATCTGACAGTTGTTTCAGTACCACAAAGAGGGTACAAAACACATCATGCTTATGATTGTATTTACCAAAAAAAAATTATAAAGTCAGTTTCAAGTTTCAACCTTATTGTCGCTTGCACAACAAATTGTGAAAGCAGTAGTTGGCAATGAAATTCTTATTTCTCAGAATCCCTCCTAAATTGCTCTTTAAATATGGATAAAAAGAAAATCACACAAGTAAAAATGAGAATCTAACACATAAAACAGTTCAGAAGTTAAAATATAATACATATGAAATAAAAAAATTATATTATTTGTGCTGGGTGTACAGTAATTGCAAAATTAATAAACTAATGTTTATTAATTCAGTAGGTTGTCTAGTGATAGTGTAAAGTCATTGTTTCTCCTTTTTGTGACATTATTGTGACTTTAAAATGTAATTGCAAAACTTAATAATTATTATAAGAATCACAATAGAAATAGAAATATGACAGGGGTTAATAACACATTAAAGAAGAAAACCTTAAAGGGTAACTATATTAAAGGTTTGCTAGTGTGCTGCATGGTTTGAATGTACTGTTGCATTTAATTTATTAACATTTGAAATATACGTTTTCTGTGAGAATTTGGTTATCTGTTATATAATAAAATGTACTTTTGTACTTTTCTGTAGATATTCTCAGAGCTAAACTAACTCTTCTGCAGTGTGTAGTGTGCGCCCATGCACGTGAGGTGGAGCGAGTTGAGTGAAGGCAGGCAGGCAGGCAGAGGAGCAGAGTACAGCAGAGACTCCGGCCCCGGAGACCAAAGCTACGGTCTCCCCCGCGTCCTCCGACCGCGGCCAACACTGTTTTGCAAGACTGGCTTCACTAGATAGAACTTTGCGGTTTTGGTGCTTCCGTGTAGTTTGTGTTGGAGTCTTGTCTGAACAGCGTAGCCACACACGAGCATGCATGGGACACCAACCCGGGTGATTTATATGCGTAAGAAGTTACAAACAGTCCCTTTAATAATTATAATAAGAATCACAATAGAAATAAAAATATGGCCCATTAAAGAAGAAAACATTAAAGGGTAACTATATTAAAGGTTTGCTAGTGTGCTGCATGGTTTGAATGTACTGCTGCATTTAATTTATTAACATTTTAAATATACATTTTCTGTTAGAATTTGGTTATCTGTTATATAATAAAATGTACTTTTGTGGACATGAATTTATGAAAAAAGAAAAAATAATTGTTATATAATATATTTTTTGTTTTTATGGCAAACATCATAAAAAAAAAATAAAAATCTACAGAAATGTTACAACAAATGTGAACATCTATCCCAACACATGATTAATGTGTTGTTTTGATGTTTTGATGGCCCCCTGCTGGTCATCCGGGTTACTGCACCACCAACGTTACGACCCGGTGTGACGTATGTTCCTGTGACGCGCAGAGATTTTAAACTATCGTCCTTCTCAGTGATGGCGGCTTCGCTTCGTTCTCCTCCTGCAAGCTGTAATAACAAATGGTACTACTCCCGGCAGCAGATCGACAACAGCCCATCACGGCGAGCTGGACTTGATCCGGACAAGGAGCTGTCCTACAGACAACAGGCGGCCAACCTGCTGCAGGACATGGGACAGCGGCTCAACGTGTATCTTTTGTCGAGGAGACGACATTAGCTTGTTGTGGCTAGCGAGGTTAGCTTCTCCGTGGAGCCGGTGAGGCGCAGAGCACGGCCGGTGCTTTGTTATTGTGTTCAGCTAGAAGGCTTCTTGTTTGTTTGTATGTCTCCCATCTGTTTCACGCGGTGGTTCGTGATTGTACTCCGTTAACGGTAGCTTTATAGCGTTATCCCGGAGCGGCGTATCAGGCTAAACCGGGAGCACGGAGGCCTGGTGTGGTGGTCGGGCCTAAGTTAGCATGTTAGCATTAGCTTTGCCTCTCACTGTGAGTGTTGGTGGAGAAACTGTGCAGCTTTAGTGGCACTACTTTCTTTAGAAACATTGTGTTTTAGTATGTTTTAAGTATTTAAATGTGTTACACTTAGAGTCGAGCCTTTTATGCGTACAAATAACTGCTTCCGGTTAGCATCTGAAGCTAGCTGTTGCTCTGCCACTGATGTGATAGTGAGTGTTGTAAGTCATTAGCTAAATTAATGCTTTTATGCAGGAATTAGAGGTGTGTTTCTAAATATATGGGCAGTATTGGCTCCTGTGTAACACATAGGTTTTGTTTTACTCCTCTTTCCTAAACTTACTGTACACTGCTTTTTCAAATGTACAGTGAAGTCCTCTTATCAAGTCTTCATCCAGCAACTTGTCAAAGAGCTCCTGCAGCTGCTTCACAGTAAAAGCTTTCCACCTGTTTAGGGGGCGTTATTAGTTATGCATGTCTCGGGTGATTCCTTAATTTTAAATCAAAAAGGTGCATTAAATCACCCACAATTCCCCAAATCAAACAAAAAATGTGAGCAAGTTGAAGTAATGAAGGCATTGACTGTGAAGCAGCTGCACGAAGCGTAGACGATCAACATCTTTGCTTGATAAAAGTTGTCTTAAGTCTAGATCCAGACATTTTGGTCCTTTTGAGAGTTCATTACTTTGAATATACTATTGCAGTTATGACTAAGATGAGCAGATCAGAAATCAGTGAGGTTCTTCTTGTTGGATAGAGATAAGAAACCAACTAACTCTATCAACTCCTACAGTATGCAGGACTAGAAATATTCTCTCATTATAATCCATGCATCAAGAAAAATTCAAATTTTTGACCGTGGAAATAGAAAATGTGTAATACATTCCTTCAAAAGCCAATGTTTTATCTTTAGAGTCGACCCTTTTTTGTGTAAAAAGAACTGCTTCCAGTTAGCATCTGAAGCTTGCTGGGTTTCTGTTGCTCTGTCACTGATGTGATATTGAGTTTTATAAGTCATTAGCTTAATTAAAACTCCTTTAATTATGTTATTTCACGTGTAGACCCATGACCCAAGTCATATACATTGTTGTGGTGTTAGTACGGTTTGCTGCATTGTCCTTAACTGTCCCTCATCAGGTCCCAACTTACTATTAATACAGCCATTGTGTACATGCATCGATTCTACATGGTCCAGTCATTCACCAGATTTCACAGAAATGTAAGTATTGCTTGTGCACCTGAAGTCCCAGATACTGCTGTCCGTACTTCAATTCAATTATCTCATGAATTTATTTTGGTTTTTCCCTTAACAGGTTATTTCTCCTGCTGCGCTCTTCCTCGCTGCAAAGGTCGAAGAGCAGCCCCGAAAGCTGGAGCACGTTATCAAGGTGGCCCATGCATGCCTCAATCCTCAGGATCCTTCACCAGATGTACGCAGTGATGTAAGTGTTGGGATGCAGTCAAAATCGCCTGCAATTGTGCTCTGTCTCCTCCCGAGCTTAGCTGGTCGGGTACAGATTTCATCTCCATAATACTACGGCTTAAAGGGAGTGTATTATTTCATCAGTTGAATTTGTGAAGATTGATAATGTTTTAATAATTTTACTGATATTTTGTGTTTGTTCAGAAGCAACAATTTGGCTGTAAACATTACTTTGTGGCAGCACTTTGGATTTAAATCAAGAGAGGGACTCCTTTTAAGCTACAACATTTTGCTTGAATTTTTTATGCTCATTGTTTTGTTCTCTTAGAATTGATGTTCTCTAATAGCAGCTTGGATGCTGATGCTCTTATATGGAATGTATTTTGGCAATAAGTTAACAGCTGTTTGAGTTTCTGTTCTGTATTCTTGCTTTTTGCATTGCATTTAAACTGGGTACAATTATTTCATGAGGTGTTTTGTTTTGAGCCTCCTCAGGTTAGGGGTGGACGATCTGACGATTTTACATTGTGATCAATCTTGAAGGCATCCACAGTCTGCTTTTCAGGCGTATCATAGAGATCGCGGTATTTAATGTCTTCCTACTTCTGTTTCCAAACTTCACATAACCTCATTGACTCGCTGATCAGCACTAACAAACTACTAGAGTGATATAGCCAACTAGATGGGCTATGCTGACTGGATGTGGCTCTTCCTTGGGTGATGTCACATTGTATTTAGCGAAGGATATTGTGCCATTCGAAGTTGTTGACAATATGGAATTTAAAACGCTGGTGAAAAGTTTAGCTCCGCGGCATGAGCTGCCAAGCCGCACATATTTTTCCCAATACCGCAATTTTGAAGGTTTATTTGCCAGTGTGAGATTTACAGAATTTGAAAAGTGCAATTTTGTGTTGTTTACATCTTACTAATTATTGTTTGGTGTTAACATTTTACTACTTTTTCTATCTGAGTTGTGAGTACTTAAAGTGTTATTTTGTTATTATCTTTTGACTTCTGTTTACAAATTCAAATTAATCTCAGGTTTTAATCCCCGTTTTGAAACTCGTGTAGTATCTTTAATGCAATGGTGCAAATGGAGATTGTGACATTAGTTTTTGGCCAGATCGCCCACCCCTACCTCAGGTGTTGTTTTCTCTTGATACATGGGTCAAGAGAGCAAAATACAAAAATGCATCCTGGTGTCTGTGTGTGTATGATTTTCAGTCACCCAGGTATTGTGATGTTTAGCAGTTGTAAACCAAAAAACATCTGTACTCACTGTGTAGCTTTTAATAATCTCAGTACTTATCTGTGAGGCTTCATCAGCTCTACATGACAGGTGGGTTCAATGTGCTTGACAACGGATAGAGGCCTCCCAGTGAGTAACTTGCCTGTCCTCTCAACCTCAGGCCTACCTGCAACAAGCCCAAGACCTGGTCATTCTTGAGAGCATAATACTCCAGACCTTGGGTAAGTTGGGAAGGAAGAACTGGGTCCCTTGATTTCCCTCCAGAAACATGTGATTATAAAAATAGTGCTAACCTGTTTTACTTTTGTCCACAGAAAGCTCATAAGCACAGGAAAGAGACATTCACGCTTCATATTAGCAGCACTGTTGCATTATAATGTTTCCGCTTTTGTTTCTATTATGTCCATAACTTTTTACATTTCCCTCTTTTTTTCCCTTGTCTACATATTTTTAAGCCATTTGTTTGAAGACTATGTGATGAATCGCT